>CM051033.1:50035515-50055515 GCA_027627225.1 Congeria kusceri
TGGTCGGTGGTCACCAGACAGGACAGGTGGGGTTCCTCCGGGTTCTCGTTTCCCCCCCCCCCCCCACACACACACACAGCGCACGACCACACCAACATTAAAATATCTTTCAGTAAAAAACAAATAGCTGGAAATTGCAGCTATGAATTTAAATTCGTCCCAACTTTCGTGAGTAAGTAAGTTAATTAGGTAGGAGTGCTGGGACACACTCCGGGTCCTCACATAATGCAGCCTCAGGCGCGGAAGGACCTCATAAACTTCGAAATACGCACACACACTGAAATGAAAACGAATGTTGGCAAAATGCTGGTTAAAATTAGATTTATCAGGTTTACACATTTGGAAGAATGAAAAATATACCCACGCGATTTTTTTTTTTTAATTTCAATTTATTAGGGTATTTACTACCAGTTAAAGTTACATGTATTATGGGCAACCATAAACATTGTGCAATGCTATATTATCATTTTACATGCGTCATAAACTTGAGATAAGCAATTTAGGAGAAGTTAAGCCTTGGCAATGAATTTAAGGAATGTCTAACGATAGTAAACTTGATCATAAACGAATAGCTCACATCGTATGATACACTACATATACATCAATTGACAGTGACTTAAAGGCTTATGAGTCTGGGTTTTGAGCACCTTTGTAACATTTGTAAATTTTATTAACGTTGTTTGTTTATACCACACGTCGCTATACTTAATAAAAGTGTTTTTGTGATGTACTGTGAAGTTTTTTGGCAATTAGTCACTTGCAATAAATGAAGGACCTCGGGCTGCTGATAAGCGTTTTATTCCTGGTGTCGAAACTGGAGTTTCGCTTTGTTTATATTTAATATGTCCTATCCTTTCTTGTCAGTTAAAATGAAACGAAACCAGTATAAAGCCGCAGATGCGCGTAGCCGCAAAAACTTAACCAAGTTCAGTTATGCAGTGATGCTGATGATGTTGTTGTGGTGAAGGTGGCGGTGTTCTTGTTTTTGTCAGAAAGTAAAGTGAAAGGACTCTGTGGCATTACATACCTCAACGGTATTTTAAACCACATGAACCTACTTAATAACACGATCTCATTACAGAAAATAATCTTGATGCGTAATCGTTGAATAATAATATAATTAGCAAATATGCAATATCAATATATACTTGAAAGGTAGACACACCTTTTTTAAACAATGGCTAGATTTTGAATAATTCTATCGCGAATTATGTTCACTGTAGAACGTTTATATTATGCATGCGGTTTTACACACCCAACCATACTACATAAAACTCGGTTTGGTTTGTATTATTTATTTCCATAGCAACATTATAGTGCTAAGAAAATGACTAACTAAAACGAACCAATGACCAATGTTTTAGCCGCACCCAGCTTGTGTCTTGCTATTATTTCACTCATTTCACTCGACGTCTTGCGGTTCTTTGGCTTTCACTTACCGTACCAATATAGCCTTATCAAATATCGTAATCTCGGTTGATGAAAGTAAATTGTTGTAAATGTTTAATTCAATATTTCATTGAATAACATATGAAACTTATTATGGATTGTATTTGCACTTCTTCCACAAACGTGTCGTGTACATAAATAGATAGAATTGTTGGTTGTAACACAATCGTTGTATTTACTGTATTTATTAAAATTAAAATACGTAAGCGGAAAATATGTCATGATGCCTATCAATGCCCATTATGCCCGTATTCACTAACCCATTTTTAGACTATAGAATTAAGAATGGATGTAGTCTGAAGACAAAATCCTTGTATGTTAATAAAAAATCTGCTACCAATGCCACTAATGTCATTAAGAAATCGTTATACATAAAAAACTATAATTCGAGTTAATAAATACAATTTCAGATTCAGTTTATAAGCCTTTTTAGAACGGAACATATTTCAATTGTTTTATTATATTTACTCTAAGACTGGATGGGTTTATACGGACACTGGTCTTACAGACTCCTGATGGAAACAAGTTTGTCAAACAGCAGATCACGCGGCGCTAATCAGTCTTGTATGGCTATTTACACAGCTCATGCCAATTTCAGACACGGGGAAGTGTCAATAGGCTGGCTGTAAGTGATTCAAATAAACACATTTGGTTGTTGGTTGAAGCTTAGCCATAAACAACAGTGACGCTCTACCATGGGATGTACAAGTGGAAAATACACCAACAATGTTGATGGATTTGCGGTTACGTTTCTAAAACCGCCTAGACCGGTAGATGAATACGAAGCGCAAATTATTAGAAAAATATTAGATATTTTAAAAAAGGATTTATCTTCTGTTGGCGTCATAATGTATACCAGGTAGGGACAATATGACAATATTAGATTGTGATTACATTTTGACCGATCATATTGAAAACACTAAGCGCCTCTGTACAAAAAAACTAAATTAATTTTCTTACAGAACTAGTAGATATATCGATGACGTGTTAAATATAGCTAACCCTCATTTTGAAAAATATATCAAAAAGATATACCCCTAAAGAACTTACAATAAATAAAAAATCGTGTTCTTCGAGTACTGATGCTGCATTTCTAGATTTACGTCTAACTATTAGTAAGAACAAAGTGCAAAATAGTCGGTATGACATACGTAATGATTTCAATTTTGATATTGTTAATTTCCCTTTCTTAGATGGTAATATTCCTAAGAGTCCTTCGTATGGCATGTATATTTCCCAGTTAGTTTGTAATGAAAGAGCCTGTTCATAAGTAAATGACTTTAACGAAGGTAACCTTTCGCTAACTAAGACATTATTTTTGTTTAATGAACTACGTAAAAGGTTTACTGCGTTTTTAAAAAATACTTCACTTTGGTTTCCAGATATCATATTTCCTTTAAATCTGTATTGGTTAATGGAATTTCTCACCCATTATTTTATAGTGATGTTTTAAAACGGTAACGTAAGTGTAAATATACAAAATTGGATGCTGAAAACGTTATTTTGTAAACTGATGCAGTCTTATCAATCAAAGGGGTGTAATTTGTCTATACTCAGTAGCACATGCCTGTTAGTGTTTGATAGAGAATTTCTTTTAACTGTACATAATTATATATTTCTCGTTGGGTAAACAGCTTTAAATATTTATCGATTTAATTTGAACAGTAACAGCTTTAAAACGGTTTTAAACCTATCTCCAACGCGTTATAACAGATTAACAAGTAAGTCACGGCACATGGACACCAAAATATTAAATTTAGTATTTGATTCACGTTTTGTAGAATAAACAATTTTTCATTTTCTGTTTGCATAAGTACATGCAGTAATGATCGTTTTAGTTTAAACCGTGTATGTACGATCTTACAACAGATATAGGGGCATAAATACAATTAACTGAATAAAATTAATAAACATATTTATCCTGTTTCTGCATGCAACATTGACCTAATAAAGGGGTGACCGTATATATTTTCCTATCTCCAGTCAACAGGAAGTGCACAGTTAGTAGTGTATTCTTACGCGCCGAATAGCAAATTTGTCCAAAATGACTAGGCAAAAAATGTAATACACCTGTACTCACCAGAGTTTTTCATCGATTAAAACGTCGTGTTATCTAGTTTTACAGAGATCCTAGCTTCCATAATGAGTTGTTAATCCGCACATGTATGGCATAATCGATAAAGGTGTAGACAACACCTTCCTTCAATTCCATTTCAAAACACTTGATGTAAGCGGGTTATTCTTTCTGAATAGACTTTCTTCGATCAAAAACAAAGATACAATTTATTGAAGATAGACATAACCCTTTATACACATTTACTTTGAAATGTTATTAAAACTCAACGAGGGGAAGATCGACATCTATAAATTACTAAAATCTGTAAAGGTGAAAGGCCACGCTTCTAACAAATGTTATTTATTCTTTAGAAACATAGTTTTAGCCATAACAAATCAACTTCTCGTATAAGTTTTCATAAATAACGCTTTTATAAGCGAGTATAGCATAAAAGACAACATGATTTTGCGCATATTTCTATCGATACGCCATTTTGTTTCAAACCGGAAGTGACGTATATTCTTCCCAACGCATGAATTGTTTTATATATAGACTGTACAAATTACTTCAAAACTCGCGTTATTTCATTAAGTTACAATAACCTAAAACATAATTTATATTAAGTAGGATGTGTCAGATAAATATAGGTTATAAAAACATATTCTGATGTAACTATGTGGCTACATTTGATAAAAATAGACTACACATAGTCCTTACTTTCTTCGTCTTAGACATTGTGTTATCAACTTATCAGTACTAGACGAATGATAACAATATTTTATCTTTGAGATCAATGGAAATGGATCCTAAGTAGTCTGGGCTTCCTGCTGTCACCACAACCGAGATTATAAACCATATGGCCCCGACAAACAACGATGACAATATCCTGTGTATTCCTACACAATAACGTGTCAAAAGTAATATGAAGGTTTGACAAGTTGTGGGCATGGCATACTTGTTTCAGCAAAGTATTTTGTCTTTTCAGGAGTGAAAACAGGTGCGAGCAGGCATATTAAAGTCATATTGTAATCATTAAGATTAATTGCAATCACTGTCTTTTCCGAACACAAGACAGGTGTTCACAGGCGCATTACAATCATATTTCGATTTTTAAATTCAGGAATTGTATACAGGTGCGTACAGTGGTATTGCAATCATACTTAATCATTATTATAGAGTATGTTCATCACTGTCTATTCAGTAACAATATATTTCTCTTAAGATTCCGATGCCTTTATATATAACACTACTTCACAAGTAAACGTTATCGTTGGTAAACACTCTAATTTCCTTTAGTAGTATTGCGTTCTTTTGTATATCTTTAGATGTATATCTATTGCAATTTAATATCAGCCTGACAGTGTTTTGTGGCATGTGTGTCGGTGTTATAAAATTATGCATATGGTAAACTTAAAATTAAATAATAAAGTCAACAATGTTGTATCAAATGGACTTTATATATTTTGGAATGGTCAAATCTGATTAAAGTTATATTTTTTCAAATGGTGCGAACATTTTAATTTCAGATGTGACTGGACAGAATTTTTTGTTCTATATAATGTGTATAAATAGGGTTTGTCTGAAAGGTTATATGTAACATGCTAGTCACAAATATAACCATCTGGAATTGCACGTTTCTTCACGTTTTATCATCACATAGCCGTACAGTTTCCTTTACAAGCTGATCAAGATTAAACAGATAAACTGAATCTTCTATGAACAGTTCGAAACCTGGCAGGATAGCTGGTTGTTAACAACGCCAATACCATCTCTGCCTAATATATCATCTATAGGTATAGGAAAATCTATATGTATTTATTGTAAACAAATAAGGTCGTAGAAACACATGATGTAATCTTTGCAAACAAAGCTGTACATAACAACTGAAGTTAATTTATTGTTATTACAAAAACTTATTTCATGATACTACGATAGACTGTGATGTAGAACATATTGAAAATCAAGCTGTGTTTTGGTGCAATAGATCTGATAATTGGTTTGCTATAGAAATAATTAAAAATAATATTACAAGACCTTAGTTAATTTTGCTTAACAATTTAATAACATTTAATTAAAATATAAGCAACAGATGTAGGCCGTTACATAAAGTACCAGTTCAATACAGACATTACCTTTGGTTTATAACTACGATCTAGATTTAGAGTCAGATAATGTCTTTAGTCATTGAGGCATATACGGTGGAGTTCAATTTTGTTCTTCTCTGTGCTGGGTTTATTTACCGCATTCATTGCCCATTATTCCCAATAGTGCTAACACAATCAGACAAAATTTTACGCGGCAATGAGATATGTCATAAAATATACATTATACAGTTCCTTCAATACATTAAACGGACATACTACTCCTGACCGTTAATACATATTGTGGCGCGTCGTGGGAAAACCGGACTTAATGCATGTGCGTAAAGTGTCGTCCCGGATTAGCCTGTGCAGTGTGAATGTCAGTTGTAGAATACTGTTTACTTACGTTAAACGAATTCCCAGCCTAAAGACCGAATACTAAACGTTTTGCTATGACAGCATGAGAAAGTCTGCAGTTGACAAGGGGCAGTTTATAATTTACATAGTTACACTTGTTTCAGCATCGATTACGTTTGGGGGTGCCATATAAGTTCTCATTTGTATATCAATTTCAGATTATCTTCCCCCACTTCCTGAATGCAATCAAACCGCACATAGAATACTACTGGTCGGAAGATATTGCCAACGCCTGGAAGACTTTGTTTAAGATTACGACATATTATATGGAGATCGGAATGGCCAATAGTGTAAGCGAAGTGAATCATGTGAATGTGAAACGGGACAGCTAGAAAACAGCATCATATATGCAGTAGAAACTTTCAACATGGGGCGGACATGATATTAAACTTCCGTTATACGTCTTTTATAAACAATTGCAACGCCTTTTTTGTGCAATGCGAAATGTATGCGACTGTTATTTAAAAAAAATACTTATCACCAGCCCAGGAATAACAAGTACACAGCAAACCATTTATCATTAAAATGTCGCCTTTGCACTAGGCTACTCATATCTTTAAAAACAAGCATTCTACCTTTGAAGTATATCATTTTCTATCTACATAAATTCACATTCTAGCCTACGATGAATTTCATTTCTAGCTCGACTATTCGAAGAATAGGTGAGCTTTTCTACTCGCCCCGGCGTCGGCGTCCGCGCCTGATTTGCTTAATGTTTATATTCATTGGTTGTGTAACTTCAAAACTACGTAAGTTATTCACTTGAAACTTGGAAATATCCACACAAGTTTGTCATCAACTCCAGTATCAGGGGAAACATTCACCATAACTCCGTTAAGTATTTTGACAGAGTTATGCCCCTTTTTCAAATAGATTTTCTGCTTAAAGCTTACATTCAAAAGTTTTGTAACTTCAAAACTACATAAGCTATTCACTTGAAACTTGGAATATATCTTTTCTATAACTCCAGTATCAGGGTGAACATTCCCAAAAACTATTTTGTATTTTACAGAGTTATGCCCCTCGTTCACATAACTTGTCTGGTGAAAGTTTATAGTGAAAAGTTTTGTAACTTCCAAACTCCATACGTTAGTCACTTGAAACTTGGAATATACCTTTGTAATCAAATGAGCAGCAACATACCGTCAAATTATGTTTTGTATTTTGACAGAGTTTTTCCCCCTATTTACATAGATTTTGTAACTTCAGAACTGCATAAGTTATTCGTCTGAATGGACCTTTGTCATCAGCTGCAGCATCAGGGGCAACATTTGGCATAAATCTATTTTGAATCCTGACAGAGTTATGCCCCATTTTGCATATATTTTCTGGTTAAAGTTTATATTCAGAAGTCATATACATTAAAAACTACATAAATATTTACTTGAAACTTGGAATATAATTTTGCCATCAACTCAGGTTCAACCATCTCCATAGCTCTGTTTTGTATTTTTACAGAAGTATTTCCATTTTTTTACACTGTTTTTGTGTTTAAAGTTTTTGTTCCAAATTCTAAAATTTTTATCAGCTATATAATAGGGTTTCAGTTTAGTTTGTCTATGTTAACAAGTGTATGTCCCTTCCACTTTCCAAAATATGTACCAACAGAAGTACTTTTCGAATAGTCGAGCGCGCTGTCCTCTGACAGCTCTTGTTACTTGTATGATTAAAAACTATCGAATAACAGGTTCTGACCAAGTGATCTTCGAACCACTACATAAGTCATTTCCATAACCAATCAACTTGTTGGTTACGAAACATTGTTTGCCACCATTTTGTCAAAGTCCTGAATTTTCAAGACGTTACTGTTGACGCTAATATAACAAAACAGTTGCATTTAATTTTCAAGTGTTTTAGCAATATTTGTTAAATAAGTTGATTCTAAATTAAGAGTCACGCAAATGCGAACTCGCTTTTAGATATAAATGGATACGTATTTATAAATCAATGCCCAATCAATGCGACACCTTTATTCGCAACAAGCAAAGGTAAATATAATATATATGTCATGGAGTCAACATATCTAGTAGATAGCAAGTATATCTGATTGGAGATAAGTGTTATGATTGAAGAATGAAGAGTATGGGTTAGAATTTTTATCAAATGTATAACTATATTTTTTCTTATAAATATAAATATAAATGTTCGTTAAAAATAACATTACTTTGTATCTTTGTGCATTTAATTTATTTTTTTTTTTTATCCGTTCTTATAATTACTGTATACTTTAAACATACATTTTACCAATGTATGCATCTGAAATAATAAATAACACTCAATCTGTCAAATTATGTCTATTAGGTTATGTAGAAACAGTTGTGTTTTAAATGCAGTTTATAACTAGTACCATCTTGTACACTCTTAGTTCTCTTTTTCTTTGCTTCATAACGTTTCAATAGCATTTGATAAAATGTGTATTCGTGGCTGTAGAAGATGGTAAAAACGTTCATGTCCATGTAATGTACTATATTACGCACTATCAAATAAACTATCAATTATCACAGTATTGCGTAATTAGTTGAATGTAAATCAAAGTACGAAAGGTTGGTTTGGTGGTTTTGTTAAAAAAAATTGTAATGAAGGAACTTACATGATTGATTTTTCATGTGACTACATTATATGTATTATAAACGATACTATACGTCAGAGCTGGGCTGGCAGCATGTCTGCAGCGGGCCGATTATAGACGCTCGGCCCATTGTTTATTATTGTATAAATATAGGGTGGTCCCGCCGATGATTATATATTCGTCGTTATTCATAATAAATATCCAGTTGTTTAAGTTGGTGTTCAAGGCTCAATTAAGGAATACTACTGCAGTAGATCTAGATCGGTATTGCTTAAAAATTACCACAAGAACGTCCTGAAGGCGTAAACGTGTTTGGACAAGTGCAAACATTGCTTCTAATCTGCAGACATTTGCATTATTGAGTATTGGCGTTCACATTTTATTTTAAGCCGTTATGTTTTGTGTTATGTGAAGTTGATATTCAGTTACTATTTCAGGATTATTAGTTTATTTCACACTGTTCTCATTGCAAAGTCACAAATCCATAAATAGAGTGTGTCTTGACATGTGCACCGTCAATTTCTGACAGACTACAGACATTGATGGTGGCACGTGTACCAAATATGTTTATATTTTAGTGTTCATGTGGACAGGTTCAAAACGAAAATGGTCATATTGATAAAAACAACAAGGTGGAGGAAAAGGATAACATTACTTTCCTGTGAAGCCGTAATTGAATGTGACACTCCACAAAACCTTTGCACGGGGTCTAAGAGGCTTTACGCCGTGGCATTGAAGGGACACTTCACTGTAAGAAGCATTATAACTGTGTAGTGAATACAAAATACAAGATGCTGGTGCCAATGTGTTTTCGTATGGGTGGTAAATCAAAGGGACTGGCTTTCAGAGGGTCTAACTGACCATTTTCCTTACGTTTGTTTTATTACTTTGCACGTTCTTTATCTATCGTGCATATATATTCATGAATGTAAATTCTAGTTTGAAACGATGAAAAGTGATAGCATTCACTGTTTCATGACCAAACAAATGTATCACACTAAAATAGTTTGCATAAACGAAGATATTCCTAACCTTAGCATACCAAGTATTCTATATGCTATAGGAATTTAAATAATTTCGTAGATGAGTAGAAATGATAATAAGCGAAATCATTTGCGACAAGTATATATCAGATTTTAATATTGATTTGTACGACATATTAGAAAGAAATTGTCGGATATCTTCAAGTTCATCTCATCAAATGTGTCTAGGAAAATTAGTTCCAGCGATAAAATAGTCGGTAACTTGGGCATTGACATAAATGGATACTAACCAATCCCTAACGACCAAATATGTTGCCTTTATTGTCTTTTGTCTCAATAATAATTTACCTCTTAGAACGATATAACATGGTTAAATAGACGTTACGTTGATTCATTCTTCTGTTTGCTGTTTCATAAAAACAAAGACATTTCTATAACTTCATACATCTGCGATAAGAAACCTAATGACGTACCATTATCCCTTTAAAGTACAAAGGAAAGATGATGTGCTATTTCAAACTGCCATCAGAACGAAATCATGATATCAGATTGGCGCGAACGTGAAGCTTTACACGAGACTTCATTCATTTATAACAAATGCTCAATCGTCAACATCACATGTACATTTTCTTGGATTTAATAACGCATACCTACAACGAGTTGCTGTGCTAATGAAGTGCATTTAAATTAATATAATAATTACCATATCTGCAACATAATATTTTATAACAACGTACGCAACACGTTCAGGGTGCATTTGGATTAAAGGGTGTATTTCATCTTAAAGACATTACAAGGCCATATGTAAAAGGGTGCACTGACAAGACAAAATGCTAAGACAGTGGACCCAAAATAATCGATTATCGAATTATTATTGAATATGACTACAGAATGAAGCAGTTGTGAACTGTCAAGAAACTTTGAAAGAAGTACTCAATTGTTTTTGAAGAACTATGCTCTTAATATAGTATCAAGATAAAATGCTAACGAAGTGGATACAAACTAGTTGTTTAACATAAGGACTACTATAATTTGTTAAGAAGTCCATCACTAAACAAGTATCAGGAAGCTCGTGTAAAGTGGACTGCAATACACATTGTGTATTTCATTCTGCGAAGCATTCTCATTCGTTCATGTTGCTTAATTGTACAATAATTAAAACTCAGCATTGATGGGGAGTTCGTGTAGCAATGTAATTACATTGCAAACAACGAAGAGAGCGTACAGTGGAGACGACAACCCACCCGTTTTATCCAATACAAACATCGCGATAATTCGAAACACGTGGCGCATGGTGAACGTCCATATGGCAAACCTTGGTGTTAGCACCTACTTCAGGTAAGTTTTAATAAATCAAGCATTCATGTTGTGCCATAAATGGACATATTCACAGATTTCTTTAATTTTGAAAAAAAAAGTGTAACTAAATGAGAAAAACACTGCGGGGTAATGTAACAAAATTCTGATCATCTGTACTAACTATTCCATAAAAAACCACCAAAAGAACCAAACCGTAGTGTCCCTACCTGGGGCCATATCCACAAAGCTCCTTAGGAAAATCTTAACTTAAGTCATACATAAGTGAAAATTTCGAATAAACTTTTCATTGTGGATATCGACCCTGGGCTAAAACCAACAACGTCCAAGTCAATAATCCGTCATACTTGCCACAAGCCCTATGCTAGACGGATATACATGTACAAGCAAACAACACGACAAAAAAGTTACAGACGCTTTATAATTTTTGTTTGTTTTCAAGTCATGTTCAAGTCAGTATTCAAAGACATGTACATTATTTCAATATAACAATGATATTAATTATGTCTATGTCAGAAGTGAAACATATTTTTTTTTCAATTTGAAATCTGTGACAAACACTGTTTTAATTGCCAATATTGTCCATGTGTTGTTGTGTTTTCTTCGTATTATTTCAATAAAAGGCAAAAACACAATCGACAAATTCCAGTTCTTCTGGAGAATGTACTAAAATATCAACAAACATACAACTAACAATATGCACATGTGCCTTAAAATGTTTTACAGGTTATTGGCAGTTTTTGAAATAAAGTCATATCTACAAAAAATGTTATGAACACAAATATAAACCAACATTACACATTTTTTATTTTTGGGATCGAACCTCTAATCGCATGGAAAAAACACATGACAGATAAAGAATAAGTCAATCTGACTTATTTGAATTAATCTCTAAAATTCCTGTTTAGTTTAATGTTCTCGTACAAACAACACGCATATTTCCAAACATGTTATCATATAAAACAGTGATCAATGGAACGCTAACAGAAATTAAATAAAATGTGCAATTCCTATATGTACTCACATCATAAGTATTTAATATTAAATTTAGTCTGAATATAAAACTTGTCTATTTGGTACAATTTATGAAATGGACAAAATCCACGATTCACTGTGAAAACCCTCGTATTTTAAGCTCTTCTCTAGCTGATGCTATGCTACGTAACTTTTTGCGATTGCTCGCTTTGTGTTGTTCTTTTGTTGGCGCGTGTGTGTGGAGGGGGGGGCGGGGGGGGGGGGAGGGGGGGTTGCTCGCTTATGTACCCATATTTCTAATTTATTGTGTATACCATGTTAACATTACTGACGATGCAAAACAATTTGTTTTTAAAAATGCTAGATTTATATGAATATAATCAAACTAATTACATGTCCGGATGTCGGATAACATACAGTGCCCACAATCCTTTAGTTTGTTTACGCCTCAAATATTTATTTTTATCATACCAATTCTTCTACCACAGCTGATCTGTGTCGTTTCCAGTTTTAAGAATCGTTTCGATTATCATTGTTATGTAAATTTCCTATAACATAAGATCAAATATAAGTCCAAATTTTACTTAAATCATTTGTTTGCATCTTATTTTGGACCTTTGGTACTTCCAAATGTCGAACATCCACTAAAAGTCTAGTTACTGAATGTTATCAAGCCATTGGCAATTAGTGTTATAATATTGCTAATTAAGGCCTTTGGTATATCACTTACATGTATGTTTAGCATTTGGTTTTATTATTAAATACCTCATCTAATATTCATTGTAAGACATATTTCTGATCATATAAATGTGAAGTCACTAATAGGTATTATTATACCTCACCCTTCTTTGTGCACGTAAAAACGGAGCAGTCAATAATTGGAAATATCATAGTGCAATATCACCCGCTATGACATCGTTTCGATAAACAGATTGATCGGTGTTAATAGGCGCTTATTAATCATTTAGTAAATCACTCGGTGTTACAAAAGCGCACTGTTTACGCAGACGACAACAATGTCAAAACGGCAAAGTTTGCCTCCGTATCGGTAAATTGACTTTTATTATGTTGTGTGTTTGTTGTTGCATCTTCTCTTCTTATTAAATTGAATTAAGTGTGTTTCTTCTACACATTTTTAGTTTCGGTATAATACAATAAATATTGCTTGCTTTGAGGGCGATATGGCATTTTGTCAACCCTTGAAAAATACTGTTGCCCGCGGTTTTTATGTAGAAAAATTACAAATAATTTAATAAATTCTATTAAGACATATAGAAGACTGTTCATATATTCCTGTGTCACGGCATACGTTCTTCTGCCAAATTTCAATCATAAACATTATACTTCAACATTTCATGTAAGAACAAAAAAAAACAGACTCTAATCTGAATTATAAGAAATGCAATGTAGCTAGCATGTAAGCATTAAATCCGTAAAAGCATCTGGCGGATTAATGAAACACAGAATTCCAAAATCCACGCATGCCGGTATGCACGTCCGCAATTCCAAGCAACTTAACATGTAACAAGTGTTATACTGCGTAAGTGCCGTCCCGAATTAGCCTGTGCGGATAGTGCAATATTAACTTTTCCGACTGCATGTCAACAGTGTGAACAACAATGATATATATTTGTCAAAACGGCTGATTTGCGACAAAATCTAGTAACTTTACAAATTTCATTAAACAAACAATGCCTGTTCGATTCCAAGATTGTAAATAATTTGCAACCACATGCGCTAGCCATAAAAATCATTTTGCATATACATTCCCATTTAGGTGTATCATTCAATTAACATTAAACATCATTGTTTCACTCTGACTATATGTCAAACTGAACGTTAATATAAATATGGCCGTTTCCCATTTCCATTATAATGCATAATTCAGATTTAATACTTTCTTTACGAGTATATAGTGCTGAGCCTCGTGTTTTTAATTTCAATTACAAGACGTAATATATTCTGCAAGTAAATTGTATTATCATGTTTTATACCATCTGGCTGTTTCTGTCGACGTAGTTTCAAAATACGCATTAAACTAGTTTTTAGTTAATTGGATCACTTCTGCGTCCCCAATGCTTGTTTTAGAACGGTCACATCTGCACGTAGTCAGGCAATTAATTTAGATTTTAATTAGATCTAAAAACGCGAACACTCGTTCTAAGTCTGTGAGGAATGCTTAACAACATGCCAGGAATACTAGGTTCGGTTGAAATTCCACTTGTTACAAAGAACGCGGCTCAAATCTGTTGCCATGAATGTCAACAGGAAACCTACAGAATTCAGTGCAATTATCTCATCTAGCATTGTTTTGTGTCATTCGAGTGATTTACTTCTTCAAAGATAAGCAAAACGGTGCTGTACAGATGGTAAAATTAAGGTGACTCTTATGTCTTTCATATCTCGATAATTGGTACGGGAATTAAACACGCAAAAACATAAGATACTTTCATTAATCAGCAGTATTGTGGCAGATTTTGAAATGATAGAAGCGTTGTCACGTGTGTGGCTCAATGTCTTTGGAATTTTATATATTCCTCAGAACACTATTGGGTTTGAACTATTGTCATTACTTGATGAAACTATTTGCATAGAGCGTCGTGTAAAAGTGAATAAGCTTGTTAAATAATTACGGTATACATTAAGAACTATATTCTCTGTCATAACATTGACATGGGTTGTGTAAGTTGTAAAACAGTGTTGGTAAAGAAACAGCTGTCGGTAAAAAGCTGGAAAGTTTCAACGCTTAACGGCGACAAAGTAGGACAGGCATTCTTGCCAATGCTGTCCCCAATTGAAAGGAACTTTGTGAAGAATACATGGAGATCTTTAAAGGTTCATGTAGCAAATCTAGGAGTACTGACTTATATAAGGTAGGTACCGTAGCATCAAAACTGATGTTGCGTCTGTGAAAGATTGTTTGCATCTTGTTTAGTTTTTTTTGTATTTTGTGATTTATGTTTGGTTTTCAAATTGTCATTGTGTGTTCTTTTATATTGTGTGATTTATGTTTGATTGTTAAATTGTCGTTAAATACAATCATGTATGTGTAAAGTCGGTTCATATACAAAAGTGATCTCATACAATAATGTTAAACTTATCGTGTTATAGAAAAAACAACACAAAGTCGTAGACAGTAAATAGCATCTGAAGAATGCACTACATATTGATATTTTTAATAAAATAAAGAAATAAAGAAAAGGCGAAGGAAACGGAAATCCAGAGTGGGTAACAAACTCAGAATGTCGCAGTCGTAATGACAAATGGCAAATGAGCTCTAACAATCTGCGCTATAACGGCTTGTGAGAAAATCTAGTCCGGGCTATAATTGGGCCATCCAAATTTGATTCTATGTTTAGTGTCCCCATGATTTTTCGAAACCTACCAACCAGGCAGGAAAACCAAACTACGAGTCGATTGTTTTTGTTTACTTGCAAAATTAGTATATATCATCTTCATATAGGGAACCTCTTTAAGAGAGTACTTTAACTGTGTAAATTGACAAGTTACACACTAGTGTTTTTACATATATTGGTAAGAACACATACATTAAGTCATTTTTTTTCAAGATCAGTCTGACGTTAGATCATATCATATAGCTATTGACAAACCCTGACATTGGTACTAACATCTTCATAACCATAGACAAATCTTTTATCTTAAATTAAACTGAATAGATAAACAATTGAAAGTATGTCCCATAAAAGGACAATACAAAATAGTAACAAAACAAAACATATAAATTCAAAGTGGTTTATATATATTTGTTGGCAACTTACTGACAAAATGCAAGATTCCAAATCAGAATTGTGGAATATCATCAACTTATTTTAAATGATACCCATACCCAAATGCAAGATTTCCACCAACAATATTCATTCAACAATAAAATATTACTCGAACTTATATCTATTTATAATATTATTTATGTCATTAATTAAATGAGATAATAAAATTAAGAAATCACCCAAAATGTGTCATTATAGGCATATTTAATTGCTTTCCTACTCGATTTTTCACTTGTTAAAAATGTTTTTTTATTCGTTCAGGCATCCGAAAACCTACCAGCCCGGGGACGCTAAACGTAGAATCAAATTGGTATGGCCTTATACAGGATACGCACAGTTTTGTCGTCAAAGAAAAATAAGAAATGGTCCACACAAACACAATAATGGTTTTTCTCTCAAAATGGATGATGTTTTTAAATCTATTTTATGTTCACTATTACTTAAGAATGTATTATATGCCAGTATTAAAAGCTACACAAATCTGATATAGTTTTGTAATGTTTTTCCTCTGGAGCACGATTGGTAGAGATTGTAACATTAATTCTTGATTGTATGTGTTATAGGAAAAACGCTGCTATTTAAGGATAAGTTCTCTATGAATATCTGGAATAACTAAGTCAGTTTCATTTCTTTAGTATCTCGTACATATTAAAGTTATAAATTCAGTATATGTTTTCTCCTCTTCTATTTGGATTTACTATGGTTCACTTCGCTTTGAAAAATAAACGCCATCTTGGTTTTATTGTTACGCGTGTTTTTGTGTACAGTTGGTATTAATCAGCGTTACATTACTTGGAAATGTTGCTACGGCTTGGGAAATCATTAATATTGAACGTCATGTCAAGCCTGTTGAGTCGCAATTAAGTGAATTAGTATTTATCTGAAACTTGAGTCATAAATTAAATTACGGAATACTCCTCCATACGACGACGTATGACAATGTCAATGTTACTGCAGACATACGAGTATAAATACTTAGTTTGATTGTATTGCATTTCGACATTTACCTTAAAACAGAACTGAGATTCGCTATGGGTAGTGCGAATTGCAAACAAATAGTGACATTGAACCAAACATCTATACTCACCAGTTCAAAGACTGCGTTTAAAAGTGGGGATTTCAATGGAATGTATGCGGATCCTAAAATCTCTAGGACGGAAAAAGAAATTATCAGAACCACTTGGAAACTTTTGAATTGTCACTTCTTTAACATTGGATTGACGACCTATACAAGGTTAGTCACGTTAGCATCGCATACAGTGGCTTATGAGTAAAGGCTTTAAGTTTGCGGCACTGTTTTAACTAAGAAATACTATTTATATGTCATAGTTTGCTGTCGGTAAGAAGTATAGATGTGTAGGAATTAAATCACGAATGCAAAGCACGATTGGTTTGATAACACGCATCTATAATCCCTACCGTGGGCAATGCAACAAAAAATTATCATAGAAAAATATTAGTTCGATTCTTACACGATCGTAGTCTGCCTTTTAAAGATGATGAATGAGAACTATATTATATTTAAACTCCACCTAACTTTCCGCAAAGTACATTCACACTTGCGTCTCAGTGACGTCAAATAAATCATAACAACTCAATGTGACGTCAGCTTCTTTGATAAAAAATTGACTGAATAACCTCAGCTTCATTAATAAAAATCAAGAGTCAATGTCATCTGTATCGATAATACAATGAAAATATAATGTTAACAGTCGAAACTAAAGGCATATTAACAAAAAGTCAACGTTCTTTTGTAAACATAATTATAAAATATCTCAGAAAGATGTGGTTTAATTGCGCTTCATGGTGCACAAATGATTTGTTGATTTTGCTACCTCGCGTTTCAGCACGTGCGAATTTCCGAAACAATTTTTAAAACATGAGGCTCCGCCCAGTTGCAGAATTACTAGTTAATGTAGTTGAGCATCATTTATAATTAATTTTACAGAGTTGTTAGTATTTTCTATATATTTTTTGTATATTTATCATACTGAAATATTATTGTGTCTACGCCTTCCTCAAAACTCAACTTTTATTTAACAAAAATAACTACAACTTAGTAAGTTAATGATTTTGCATGCACAATCATCATCATCCAGTATTCATCATCGGTGTTATATTCCCTGAGTGTTTTGTTCAACTTGATAAACAATTATTAATGTTAAATATCTTAATGCGCTAAACAGGCACGGTCATGCCACATATAAGCGACGAATCATATCGTCGACGCATAAGCGAAACCGTTCTCTATATGCGTTCACTTGAAAATCACGCAATAACGTGTTTCCCGACGTTTTTGAGGAGTTACAAAGCGTCTCATCAAGTAACGCGGCATATCATTTTTGTTCATAATTATTTCATAAATAAATTTACAATTAGTGTGGTTCATAAACTCGAAATAATATCATTACTAAATATTATATTTATTAAAATATATTAAAATTTTGCAAATCTTTTCTACATAATAAAATTAGGATTATTATACTATGTCGCTCGTACGAATCAATTTTTTATAGAAAAAAAAACACACACAAAAAAACAAAACAAGATGTGTAAATAATTTGCAAATTATAGAATTTAGAAATTACGACATGAAGAGAAAAAAAGAACAAACAACGTTTTCGAAATGAAATTCAGGAATATATTACTTAAGTGAACGAAATGGTCAACTATTAAAATGACAATTTGTATAATAATACAATAATGGGTAGCGCTGAAACATTGGTGGTAGTGAAAAGATTTGTGCCGCAATGCTGCACAAAATACAATATATTTAAATGTATTATAATTTACACAATTATGCACAAATCTTTGATCTTATCTTAAAAAAAAAGCAAAAACAGCTTGTCAATAACAACATTACTTAGATTTTGATCAAACTGTTATCCTGCTTTCGTAATGTATATTTTCATACAATATATCTGCATGATGAACAGCGTACTTCAACTGGGGCCGATCGGTTTGACTTTATTTTGCATGTACATCTCGCAGAATGCAATAAAAATAACGTGTTCGCTTGGTTTGTCGTTTCTCCATCCGTAAACTTAGTCATTTAGCAGTTTTACATTCGATTTAAATGCGTATGTAGATTAAACTTTATTTTGATTGTAAAACATAAACTTAGTCATTGAGCAGTTCTACATTCGATTAAAGTTTGTATGTAGATTAAAGTTTCTTCTGAATTTATTTTGAATTAATAGGGTAAGCTAGTAAACAGACATACAGATAGTGACAAATTAAAACACCTAAAACGCACATATATTTAGCAAATAATTATGTTTCATATATTAAGACAGTTCTGGCGTTCCGTATGCGGTAGTAGTACGACCTGCGTGGGTTTTAAAGGACAGACTCTTGGTATATACAAGTAAATGAATATGAGGTAAATATGCCTTTCAATAGATGGTGCGTTAATCAGGTCAGTCATAACCATGCCAGATTGACAAGTTCGATATTACGCGTAGGTGTTACCTTCTTTGGTGCAGATGAACGCAGAATTTGATGTTATAATACATTCGTCAAAATTGAAACAGTTATGTAACCTGTATAGTTTCAAATAATGAAATAACAACAGCAGCAGCAACAACAACAATAAGAACAACAACGATAATAACAATAACATCAATTAATATTTAACAAGTAGTAGTTTAACAAGTAGTAGTTTGAGCAGTAGTAGCGTAAGTAGTAGTGTATGAAGTAGTAGTAGTAGTAGTAGTAGTAGTAGAAGTAGTAGTAATAGTAGTAGTAGTAGTAGTAGATAAATAAGTAGCAGTAGTGTTTCGTGTCCATTTTTAGCGTCATGCAAACTAGTTCAGTGATTCAACTTATGCAGCTAAATATTCCAAGTATGCCTTTGGATGAAGCCGAATATAAACTGCATTACCTGCATCATGTTAACAATAAAAATAGCAACACATATGTGCTATAAACCCAAATTTAACTTATTACATTGAATACAAATATAACTATTTCAATATGAAGTCACTGTGTGCATAGGTAGATGATATTATTATGATTATATGGTTGCGCAGTAGTGTGTTACAATCTTATCTTCTTATAATTTAAATGTTAATGATATACAAATAAATATTCCGCAATACTATAAACATTCATTAAAAACTATTTATGTAAACACATTCCTCGATGTACCAACCCGAAACTTTATAAATATGGTGAGCTTAAAAGGTTTAACCAACCGTGAACATATTTGCACCTGAAAAGTATCGTGCCTGTGCTATCAATTGCGGCTTGCAGACACTAAAAATACTAAAATTATTATGATTTCGAGTCAAATATATTTGGCAAATTAATATATATTAATAAAGCTATATTAGTTCAAAGTGTTGGAATGACATGCAAATAAAG
>CM051033.1:50060515-50090515 GCA_027627225.1 Congeria kusceri
TTATACACATTATTTGAAATGCAGGAACAACTTACATGCACATGTAACACCCTGGTAATAAGTGGCTTATGTGTTTGTATTCCTTTGTTTCCTAAGCAACACTGAAACAACTTACGAGTTCTAGTTTAAGGAATGGCTGGCCTCTCCATTTGGGTATTCCACTTTATGTATTGGTCCACAATAAAATATCTTATCATCATCTGCCAGCTTTTCTATCAGCTGAATAAGCAATGGCTGAGTGCACTTTTTTAATTTCGGCCGTGTATTGATCGCAGCTGATAAGGGTCGCCACACTGTGTCCACACTGTGACCAGCAGGATTCCAATACAAAGGAGTACAATATCCAAGATTTTTTTTATTTTGGGGGCGTGGGGAGGAGGGGGTTCAAATAAAGAAGGATGCAAGGCTCTGCTTAATCACACAGTGTTAACTCAATATTCGTGGCTCGTTGTCATTATTCAAGCATATATTGTCAGTTTCAGACTTTGTTATGAAATCTATATTTTATCATGCTAGCGTGCTTTCTTAACCGATCCAACTACGTTGACTGTATCGATCTGATATTTATTCATTAACTAGACAACATATCTTGTAAGAGAAAGGTGAAGGTCCTTTCCAAACAGTCACGTGCGATGAGTCAAATAATATGTCCATCAGATACGTCTTGTAATGTTTAACAAGAATGAGCTATGCAGTCTTTCCTCATTTTCTTAACGTGTCCAACATTATAAGTCATAATAAATGCTTACGGCATTTCAAACATTCGAACTACGTGAGTTGGGGCCAGAGATGATACAACACCCTGAAATATTTATATGTTGTTCATGTTCCGTAAAATAGTATTTCACTAAATTTCGTTTGCATCGTGTGATTTTATGTAACTTTTCATTGAGCATAAACCCAGCAAACGTCAAATAGTGTGTGCATTTTTTGGCTATTATATCAAACATTTATTACTTAAGTGTGGGTAAATGCTTAGCGCGCTTTACATATAATACGTGTTTAACGGACTCTTAAACGTGCAGTAAAACACGTTTCACGAGATGTTGGGAAGACAAACAACAAACGCCACTTCAGCAGTCGCGTGTCTAATCGGTTAAGCACTGTCATAACATCAAAACACTGGTATTTATGACCACTATCATTTTGTTGAGGAGATCAAATATAAAGCTCGTTCATTGGAATATTCGTACTGTAAAATATGTCAACAATTGGACATTGAATCTGATTAATGTCACGTCGTGAGATACAGTAAGTACCAACGAACGTGACACATGGTGCGAGATTAAGAGTGATTACATCTTGGTAAAGAACCAACTGCTTGCATCATTTACCATGATTGATGTATGTGACAAGCATATTGACAAACGACACTAAAGATCTGAACTCACAAAACGTATGCACAGTAATGTAATATCATTTTTCCTTTTATCGGCATTGCCTTCTGAAATTAAATGCACATCGTTTTTATTTTATTTCGACATTTTTTTTTGGTAAATCGTATCTAAATACACATGTCTTTCTTTAATCCAATGTATTCATCCGATATTCATTAAAAAAAATTCCGTCGCATAAACGTGTTTAAACTGTTTATACCTATACATAAAGGCGTCTATAATATATTAACGCACGCAAATATGCTTACTACATTCACCCTCACAAATTGGTATTGAGCCAAAACATGTAAGACTATAATTTCATAAAAGTCTAATTGTAAATAAGTATCTAACACGAATCCAATAATTATCTTATTTCCGAACGAACATTAAGGATAAATACTATGAAGAATATGCTGCGCCTAATTTAGTTTATACATATGTTTACGTTTTCCCGGTTTTTCATTAACGATTTAATTTACCGTTGGTAATTTGTTTATATAAACGTTCGATATGCAGTAAATATATATATCGTTTGGGTGTACATGTTTTTGAAAGTCTTTTTACACTACAGAGAAACATACAGTGTTTCAATTTTCATTGTGATTTGATTTCTGCCTGTTTCTGTGGCTAATATGTGAATAGCATTATTGATATATCATTGTATATATAAACAACTGAAATTACAATTTGCCCGCGATATTTTTATACACAGATGTACAGCATTATGTTTTGGTATTATAACTATATTTCACGTATAATTATTCTACGTTGGCGCTAATGAATACATTTGTTTAGCATGTTTGTGTTTGTAAATTACCTAATAAGACATATAAAGGCATTGCTCGGTGAGTCTGATGTATGCTGTTTAGTCCAATGTATGCTATGCTCGTTGCTTTGACACTTTTCGCTAATTCATGTTTACTTGCGTATTTGCAATATATAAAAGTTGAAAAAAACTGGCATTATCTGTATAAGCATGAGTCACGGGACCATTCTCTGTGCTGCAACTATGTGGCGAAGGCTAAAACAAATAACCAAACGTGTGTTATGTGAGCAATCTGCTTCAGGCCCTCTGTTCACAAATAACCAACGTGTGTTATGTGAGCAATCTGCTTCAGGCCCTCTGTTCACAAAGGATTAACCCCAGGATCCAGATCAGTCTTTGCTGATCTTGATCTTGCAGATCAAATGAGCGGAATCTCATAATATTTAATTTTTGAAATATTTTTTCTTCTAGACAAAACAACATGATTTTTGTTTGGTTTTGAAAATAATCTTCGTATCATACAGTAAATATATGCTGAGAAGAGTTTATTGTTATGTAAAATGTATATTTTTTCAATAGTTAAATTTGATCCACCGTTTTTTTGTGAACGCAGTTTTTGAGCCTGATCTTCAAAATTCAGGATCAGTCTCAACTTAATCCTGAAAATCAGGCTGAACATGTTTGTGAACACGGTGCCAGTTGTTAATCTACGTCATCAATAATAAACACATTCATTTTGGCAATTATTTGGCTTGGTTGGCAATTATTTGGCTTGGTCATAACATCATTATAACCAGTTGTTATAGTAATAATTATATCAGACTATTTTATATAATCCATAAACACACCATTATTTATTACTTCCTTCGAATATATAGTACACACTAAATATGTTGTAAAACTATCATCCATGCCACTACAAAGTTAAAGTACAAGTACGAAATATATGTGCGCTTATTGGATAAAATAACGTTAAAATTAAGACGTTTGTATAATAAATCAAATTACATTCATTTTTATTAAATACCAGTTTTTGCTAGCAATTGTTCTCTCAATTCAACCCCAATAATTATAAACTATATTTGGTTGCGACTGCACATTCATTTCTTGACTTTTTATGATGTTGAAGAGTATCGTCAATTCAAACCAGACCAACTCCATTTAGAGGACAAGTTATGCATTGTAAAGACAATAAGCACATATCCAATTGGGATTCATATACGTCTAGTGGTTACATTATATTCAGTCAAGAAATATACCAAACACTACGTATACCTAGCACGTTTTGTGTTTTCCAATACCGCAGAAGCGGCACCAATCTGTGAGTTTCTGTTATCTTCGGATTCACCAGAACGCCTCTGCGTTATTTAAAAATGCTCCAGACGTCCATGCTCTAATCTGAAGTCACGTGCCAGTAGGAGTAATAACAGAGATACTTAAAGTGTGTAAACCAGATCCTGAAAAATTCAGCACAGCACCAGTTGTGTCATATGCTTCATTTGACAACATAGCCATGGGCTGTTCTTGTGAGAAACTTAAATTAATGACCACATACAAAATAGGGAATCGAGCGGATACTAAACTTACTGGGACATTAACAGAAGCGCAGATTGCTATAATCAGACAAAATTGGCAGGCGTTGAAAATTCACATAGCCAATGTTGGAATTATTACTTATGTCAGGTGAGGACTTGAAACAAACTATATAATACTGCTTAAAGTATATATTAATTTAGACCTATTCACACGAGTTATTGATCTCGCATATACCGTAAAACATAATAACGCCATCTTTATCTTTGTTTTGTGCGCTTCGATTTTGTTTCTGTTCTCGTTTTTGTTTCTTAATATTTCCATTTTCTTGTAAGTATTCGTTTAAAATATTGTTTGCCTTTATACCATTGAAATATTACACGATTCTTATATAATGATTTTTATTTTAAAAAGGGAAAGTCCAATCATTCCCAAAATACAGTCAAGAAAATCGACTTTCAATGATTATTTTTGTTATTTTTTTCACATTTTTTGGGAGTGTATATATGAAAAGCACAACAAAGTGTCATGTTTAGAGTTTTATTCACATCATTCCACCGAACTCATTGTAAGCCGGCTTATCATTTCTTACAGACAAATTTGAATAAAAATCAATTTGATACGCCAGCGTATCATTTTTAACAGAAAAATTAAAATATGAATAAAAAGCAAGTTCAGAAGTTGGCATATCATTTCTTACAGAAATATTTGAATAAAAATCAATTTGATACGCCGGGTTATCATTTTTAACCGAAAAATTCAAATATGAATGAAAAGCAAGTTTATAAGCCGGCGTATCATTTCGTACAGAAAAATTAAAATCTGAATGAAAATCAGTTTGATACGGCGTATCATTTCCAACTGTAAAATTCAAATATGAATGAAAAGCAAGTTGATAAGCCGGCGTATCATTTCTTACAGAAATATTTGAATGAAAATCAATTTGATACGCCGGCGTATCATTTTTAACAGAAAATTTAAACCTGAAGAAAAATCAATTTGATACGCCGGCGTATCATTTCCAACAATAAAATTCAAATATCAATGAAAAGCAAGTTGATAGGCTTGATTGATTTTCATTCAGATTATAATTGTTCTGTTAAAAATGATACGCCGGCGTATCAAATTGATTTTTTTCACATTTTTCTGTAAGAAATTATACGCTGGCTTATCAACTTGCTTTTCATTCATATTTGAATTTTACTCTTGGAAATGATACGCCGGCGTATCAAATTGATTTAGTTCAAATTATATTTTTTTCTGTCATTTATTTGAATGAAACTCTGTTTTGATTATAATGAGTTCAATGGAATGATGTGAATATACTCTAAAAATGACACGTTGTTGTGCTTTTCATGTATACACTCCCCAAAAATGTGAAAAAAAAACCCATTGAAAAGTCGATTTTCTTGACTGTATTTTGGGAATGATTGGACTTTCCCTTTTTAAAATGGAAAGCATTATATATGTTAGTATTCTTGCATATAAGTGCAATATAATTGTATATAATATTTTATAGCTGATTTAAATACAGTTAATATTATTTCGTGTATGATAAGAACATAAGTTATGGTTAATCAAATTCATTTATAATTTTACTGTGATATTGGCATACACAATTACATTAAAATTAAAAAAAAATTGATTAAATGTTGTTAACATTCGTTTGTCTTGTAAATAACTGGTGATGGATTGGACTGTTTTTAAATAATTGTTTATATTTAAATTCAGAGAAAAATGTTCTATACAGAACAGTTCTATGCAGTTATATGCTCATATTTGTATTTAACGTTTGATGTATTGATAAAAGACGGATGGTGTCTTTTCCTGATAGATAATACGGATATAATAAATCATTGAGATAACTGCTTCTGAAATTGATTAGACAGAATTATCAATCACGTCTGTCAGCAAATACGAAAATATAATTTTATAAGACTGAAACAGCCTGGAGTAAGAATCTGATAAGTATTCCTTTCTAACGAGCATGCTTAGAAATAAATATGACTTCATATTTTTCTTTATATTAAATTGTTATGATGAACTTGGCTAAATGGCGTTTTCCCATTCACACACACTTTGTTTTGGCAATTGTAAAAATTCAATGTTCAACAATTTGCATAATTGATCTAGTTCACATTTTAGTAAAAAACTTAAAGCACACTGGTTTCGTGCCCATGGTAATACAAGTGCTGTCTTCATTAGGTTTGGCAATGGAATTCTGCCTTCCATTATGTCGCCCTCAAAGCTAATTATATCATGGGCGCCTGTGGATAGCATGGCTTGATTAAAGTCGCAGATATTCAAGGATAAATTTGATCAAATGTGAAGTACAAAGATGCTTGATTTTATCTTATCATATCATTATATTTTCATAAAAGCAATTAACTATCCTTTTTCAAAATACACTCAAGCCAAAATTAACAAATGCGTCCCTACATTAAATTAAATCGAACCAAATTAACCAACTCTACAATCAGTTTATTTAATGAATTAAACACGTACAATAAGTTCGACTAAAATAATCTAATAATTATTATTTGGAAATTCGTTTGAAATATTGTATGTTTATTCATTTTATACGTTTTTATAAATGATGTTTGATTTACATAAAATAGTGTATGTTGCATTTCTAATATGTCTATGACAGTTAAGTGAGCGAATAAAACATTGTTTTTCGATGCCACTATCAAGGTGATCATAGAAAAGAAACAGCCACTGACGTTTCCTCAATATCACAGAAAGAAGTTTGCACGAGGCCTATAGATCTATTTTACTCGATACTGCGGAGGAAGAAAATAACCAATTTTATATGAAATAAGAAAACAAAGCAAACACAAAACTAACTCTGTTTCATAAATAATAACAAATGTTCAGACATTGTCCAGACAATGGCATGCTTAAGGTTAAGCGTTCAGGACGTCTGACAAATAACATGACACTAACACAGATTTTGTTCAAATATAGATATATCGTCGTTTACACGAGATGTTCTTGTGCCTTCGTGTTTCGTTAAAAAACATGAAGACACAAGTGTCTGTAAATAAAAAAATATGTTGTTGATAAAACTATACGAATGTATACTTTGTTTTATATTTTAGAAGAATGCCTGTTATTATCATTATTATTATTATTAAAGTGTTATTTGTTTTTATTGGAAATAGTTCAGCTCAATGGAGAGCTTTAGTTTATAAACATATTATAGTAATGCACATTTCATTTTGGTTAAGAATCAAGCAAGTATAGAGAAGTTACGCCACCAGTCGCGCTTTTATAGCACCTGCTCCATTAAACCTTGAATCAAAATGCATGTGTCCTTTTAATTTGTTTTTGTATAATCAAGGAAGGATGGAAGTGAAAAAGCGAAACCAAACAAACTGAAACTATTATTCATTGCAATGTGCCACATCTCACAATGCATGACATTTTTCTCTGCATATATTGTTTTTGCAAACATTTATTTTATCCTTTACACAAAATTGCTGTAATTTATAACGCGTGCTTCTAATTATGGAACAAACTACAGTATCTCCTCATTGGCAATGACATTTTGGACTCAATTACCCAAGTTCCAAATGTTGAAATATTGATTAATGCGCCACATGGAATTTTGTCTGTCCTTTGCTTTTTTACAAGGAATTACGATGGGCGTGTTAAATTAGTTCCAGCTAGCGCTATTTCTGACAGACACACAATCAGAACGTGCGCGTCTACTTCTATTTATGAAAATAAAATATGCATTATGTTTTCTTTCATTACATTCAGACCATCATACATTATTTAATTTCTAACTCATATTTATTAAGATGAATGAAGACAAACACTTATTTTGAAAGATATGGCCTGGGCAAGCATTTTACTACATGTATATCGTCCGTAGAACACATGCAAATACGTGAACACATACATATGCAAACAATTTGTGGCAGGTATATTCTGATTCATCCACAGCAAATTTATTAAAAACAAACAGCACAGCTTTTCCCAATACATTACAATCAAATATAAGTGCATACAGTGGCATGTAACTTTGCTTGAATTTTTGCTGCAATATTTGTCTGCTTGTTTAATTCTACCAATTAAGAGAAGTGCGCATATTCTTCACGGGCACTTCGTACATGAATCAATGATAATGAACGGATTTGGGTAAAACTGCGAGCGGGATACGCAACCTCAGTGGTCATTCTGTTTCTTTCTCTTTTATTTTTATATTGATGCCAGGAGGACGTACGAGGATCCATGGCTCTAGGTCAGTACAGAGGTGCCTTTATCACCTCCCGAATCCCCTAATACAACTTTAAATCAAGAATCAACAAATATGCAGCTAATAATAAAGCCAATACAACCGCCATTAAGTCGACAACAATACATTCAACGAAAATCAAGAAACATTTGATACAAGTAATTTTCAAAGATATCTTGTATGCACTTCATAAATTAAGAATGAACAGCAAATGTACAGACTGTAGTCACGGTATATATACATCGATAGCTTTAATGTAACTGAAATATACATGATTAAAATGATAATGCTCTAACTACAAAATATCGCACTATCGGCGTTATACAGGCGTCCACTACCAGTCACCGTCTTCAACAACAACTAATGGATGACAAATAATCTGGAAATATAGAAAACACTGTTAAACACATAAATAACTAGTCAGGGGTGGATGGTGGGAATAAAGCGATGTTTGTTTTAGCTTGCTGACAGCTCGAATGATTTCAGATGTAAAAATATGCGCGAGAGTTTTGTGCTTTAGCTCTGATTGGTCAGTCTATTTATAAACTGACCAAACCTGTTTACTACCTCATTACACAGCACACAAATGACTAATCGAACGATACTAAATATATATATGAGGCGCGTTGTCGGAAAAGCGGTCTTAATGCATGTGCGTAGTGTCGCAGCGGATTATCCTGTGCAGTCCGCACAGGCTAATCCAGGACGGCATTTCCGCCTACAGTAGATTTATGTGTTGAAGAGTCTTTCTTGAAACCGAAAATACCATAAAAGCGGAAAGTGCCGTCCCAAATTAGCCTGTGCGGATTGCACAGGCTGATCCGGGACGACAATTTACGCACATGCGTTAAGACCGGTTTTCCCACGACGCGTCTCATATTTAATAAGTGGTTCTTTTTATAATATTTGTAATTAATCAGTCTGTACGGTTCGTGCAGCTGGATGTGCAATACATTAGATTTCAGCCGCCACAGCATTTTTTAAATAACATTACCGTACTTATTTCTTATATTGTATTACATTGATTCATACAAGTCGTTTATGTGAATGTAACACATTCAGTACATACATGCATGTTTACATACAATTCGTTATATTTAACATTGGTCAATACCCAATACGCATCAACTTTCATACAACAGCTTATGAGTTGTTATATATTAATCAGTTTTTGTTTGTATACTTTGAAGTATACAAAATGTAGCAACCCGAAGGCAACATAGAACAAATAGCCATTTAACACAATTCACCACCTCATTAATTCTGTGGGTCACAACACACTGTCATTCATGGCAATATAATTGTTCATGATGCGTACAAACTGTGTCAACCAAAACATATTTAGACGAACGCACCAACAATTGTTAAGGGTGGCCCATATTTCATTACCAATATGGACACTTCAGTAAAGTAAACTTTGTTATTTTTAGCATGTTCGAGAGCAGACCGGAGCTGCAGGAAATCTTCGAAAAATTCAAAGGACGAGATCTCGGAGACCTTCAAAGAAACGGACTACTCCGACAACATGCACTAAAGGTACGCACTTTGCAACACCTCGGATAATATTGAATTACATTGCCGTCTCCGTGGCCTAGTGGTTAGGGCGTTCGCCTACGGAGCGGGAGGTCGAAGGTTCGAGTCCTACACAGGGCGAGTTCTGATATGGCCGGTTGCCTACCCAGCAGCTAGTTAAATCAAGGGGTACCTATTGCCTTCCTGCCAAGCGCCCGGCATATAGGATAGGAATCGGGAGTAAAGATGTTCATCAGTAAAGGTGTCTCATAAGTCAAAACTGGCTGGCCCTTAATCGCGAGGGGTGACACTATAATAAACAAACACACTTTTACATTACATTTACCAATCAGTCTTTAACCCATTTGTGCCGGATTTTTTTATTTAAACAAATGGTAAAAAACATTTAGCAACCATATATTTATAGCGTATCTGGGTTTATTTTTTCAGATATAATTCAGCTCTATAATTTTGATTTAAATGCATTTTATAATTTTGTCTACAGAAGAATAGGCACATATGGGTATATGTAATATAATTCCAGACGGTATGTCAAGATAACCATTTTACTGGTTCACTAGATAAGTTCAATGAGTAGAAATCCAAGATATTGTACATATATGTTTTATTAGTTTGTAAAACATTAGGCAGAAAAGTGTACACATTGAAATTTATGCTAAACATAAATAATTATTGTTCAGAAGACTTTTAAGTCTTTGGGTTTACAGTATGAATACCTAAATACTGTGGAACATTTCAAAGCATCTTCTGTGCACTCCAACATAACATTTTGAGCATATTTTCCTGCATTTCTGTCCACACAATTAACAACGCACTTCTCTTGATGGCTCTGCATAAGATTTATTCCACCAAGTCGGATGTGGTCAGGGCTTCCTGGACTTACTATAGGGGTACGTCCTTAAACTTTCACAAGGGGTGTTGAGTATAAAGAAAGAACAACATTGTTTTACTGCAACATTTGCACCTTCAAACTATTCTTATCTGATGTTTAGCTTGTTTTGTGTTTGTTTCAGATATATAAGAAACAAACGTCGTATTTACAGTGATCGAATGCAAAGATAAAGTACCAATACCCAGAACTACATATATGGCTTTTGCAAAAAGATATATCACGCCATCATTAAAAAATATATGTTAATATTAAAAGTTTTTACTTGAGCGCATGCATTTATGTTACAAAAAACGATCCAATTATTTAAGTGTTGCAAATGCGACTGGTTATCAAACTAAATAAGGTACACTAATGAAGTGAGCCATTTCAGTGAATACGTCTACGATGATACAACTATGTTTGAATGATGCATTTGAAAACATAAGGTCATTTGTTTTATTTATCTTACGATTGAAACATATCTTTTTTCTATGTGAATATTTGTGATTGTGCTGACCAATCACTGCTCGCTACGTTTGGTGTTTTTTAGTATTCAGCTTATGAAATGAGTTTTGTGCATTTGCATTTATTAAAGTGTTTTTGTAGTGGGTAGTTAAACAATTACACACTTTTGCTGTTGCTCCGAATGCCCGATGTCACAAATTATATCCTGCACTTAGTCAACTATTAGTCAGCGTTTTGAAAATATACATTTACCGAGCCTCATTAACACCTCATAAGCTTTCCATGTGATCGTGTGTTCAAATAGCTTAACATATGATACCTTGTATTGGTATTGCAATAATTTGCTAAGGCAAAACGTAAATAAACTATGTGTTACAGGCAACTGTCTCAAAAACTTAGGTAGGGTCGGGATTGAGTTATTTTTTAAACTGTTTAACTTTCTTTAACTTAACTTTAACTTAACTGTTTAACTTAACTTTCTAAAGACACATTTCAGTCAAAAACATTGACAGTTCTCTAAAATCTGACGAATACGGATTTCGGGTGAAAACACCCGTCGCTAAATACTTAAGGGTCGCGGGGTTTCACCAGGGTCGGGTTGCCCGAAACACATATTTTTTTTTCCTAATTTGGAATCAATATATAAATTGTTATGTGCTTGACAATTGTAACAGCTTCTACATATCCAGTGTTCAGGTTTGATCTGCGTAAATTCACAGGTGATGGCGACCATTGACAAGTGCATTTCCCGCATTGACGAACCAGAGAATCTCGCAAAGCTACTCATCGAGACCGGGGCAATGCACAACAAATACAAAGTTCCTGCTGAGTTCATACAGGTTTGAGCAGTAATATCACACGCAATAACGAGAATGTAAAGTATTTAAGAGTGTATACAGTCTTAACGTCTTATATACACATAAACTGAGCTGTCTTATTGCTACTTTGTATTCTTATATACATACATTTCCAACATATAATATTTTGAAATGATAATAAATAGTGAATATTTCACAGAGTAACATACAAAATAATATCAATATATACTGTTGTCATATATATAACACAGGAAACTTATTAAAACTTGAATATAGTATCATTTAAATGGCGTTTTTTTTTAACTCTAATGTGTATTATATAAACTGAGATTTTTATCCCCACATATATTTTAATACTTTGGCACCGTATCCACACTGCGCTCTCTATAGATGTTGCGAATTCGCATAGTGGAATGGTTATAATAACAGTGATATTATGCTAAACAGTGTGCTCGGACAATTGTTTAAAACCGAAGTCCCGAGGGTAAACAACTTAATATCGTCGTCGACGTATAATAAAACACATTAAAATAAAGAAATAAAGGTACGTGTCACGTGTCATTTCTTTTCGTTGTGCTTAAAGTCAGGTTTTGTTCCTTTCTATTCTGTACAAAGGTACTTGTTAATATATTCGTACATGCAATTACTTACGGAACGTGTTTAAATGGTTATTTCACACAGACTCAAACTTAATTTTATTCTTTATTTTTCATATTAGGTAGGGCGTGGACTATTTTTATTTAATAATAACAACGACTATATATTACCTTTGAGGGTGTCAATTATTAAATAATTCATTGCAGTGTTATTCACTTTCTTTGGTCATTAGAACGAGATAACAGACATCATACAGCGATAGTTTGATACTTTTTATTTTGAAAGGTTAACGTGTTTCCCAGTAATATCATACTCTCGCCCTGCACGTATGTTCTTATTATCTATGATCACATAATCGTATGTCTTCTCGGTTTCTGATAAAACAAGCTGATAATGTTAAAGGAGTTTTCAAAATAGCGAAGAAAATAGATATAAACTCCAATGTAGCGTGAAACTTGGCAAGGTAGAACGTTGTAAATAAAGCCAAGACCCTCTTGTACTTAGATATCATTGGGGAAATCTATAGAAATTGGTGTAAACAGCAAGACCGCAAGAAAACAATATTGTTTACTGTGCACATTATAGGTGTAATCAAATTATATAATCTAGCAAACAAGTATAATAAACAATTACTTTAACAAAAACACAAACGTGAACACAAATATTGGCATATTTGTATTACGACTTCTGTCATCACTAAAACGCAAGTCAGTTTGATTAAACTTACACGTATCAGAAATTGTAGATGAAGCTGTAGTATAAGAACCAATTGTGTACATCATTCATTTATGAATAAAAAATTACGTCAGTTTTATTAGTCTTACATGCATCTGGTATTGCAAAATTAATGAAACTATAATTAATATACCCGGTAGCGTTATTTTCGCTTAGTTAAAACAACTTAATATTAACAGAACGCAACACAGTTATTTTTAAGAATGTATGAATATAAAGTACAAAATTAACCTTGAAAGTCGTCTGCAGTAAGCAACAGACAATTCCGTGTGAAAGTGTGTACAATTTAAATTAAGAGTAAAGTATTTCTGTATATTCGACGAGGCGTTTAAGGTTAATTTCCGTTCATTTATTACCTTTACTTGAATACATTTCTCACATTCCCTTTATTGCCAACAATCCCCATGAGTGCTACCAAAATCAGACAAAATTTTACGCGGCAGTGAGAAAATTCATAAACTATGCATAAAACATTTTCTCTAGACATAAAAAACGGATAAATGCTATACCAATCATAAAACATTCTCTTTAGCGATTTCAATGTACAAGATTGAACATAGAATGCCACGAGTATCGCTGTTTAAGCAATTGTAAAACGTAAAGATTATTTTGTGTACATTTAGTTAAGAATTCCAGAGCACAAGAAGACTCTTGCAATGAACATTATTTCAATTAAATTAAAAAAATACACTGTTCTGCAATGTCAAGTATTTGCTACCTACAAAGACGTTTCTTTATACAAGCAGTTTGTAGAAATTACCGAATAGTGTTGCTTATGTGTAAAATTATTGTGTGGAACTTGCTTTCAATCGTATCTTTATATGTTCGTTTTTTCTGTTGTGACATTTTTTTTGCAACTTTATAATTCACGAGTGATTAAGACCAAGTTACACGAAACTATAACATATTTGAAAAAGTTCAGTATTCAAAATTGCGTATATTTTATCAAATAAATTGTCAATCTATTTGAAATACTGTATAAGCAAGAACCGGCCTTAAAACCGATGCGAACATTGTTGTGACTTACTAGAATCTGTTTCACACAAGGCATTATAATATTATAATTACACATGTAACAGTATCGATCAGCATTGTAGGTCATTACTTACTTTCTCATTTGCACATCAGTTTATTTTTTATCTCCACCACCCTTGAACATGACACATTATCATCTCCACCACCCTTGAACATGACACATTATCATCTCCGCCACCCTTGAACATGACACATTATCCGTTACATCTCCACCACCCTTGAACATGACACATTATCCGTTACATCTCCACCACCCTTGAACATGACATATTATCCGTTACATCTCCACCACCCTTGAACATGACACATTATCCGTTACATCTCCACCACCCTTGAACATGACATATTATCCGTTACATCTCCGCCACCCTTGAACATGACACATTATCCGTTACATCTCCACCACCCTTGAACATGACACATTATCCGTTACATCTCCACCACCCTTGAACATGACATATTATCCGTTACATCTCCACCACCCTTGAACATGACACATTATCCGTTACATTGTACTTGGACATGACATTACTTAGTTTTCATTTGAATATATTTTGAACAGTATTTCCCAATACCTTTCCACCTGACACGTTATCGATTACAGGCGTATGGCATTACTTTGTTTCTCGTTTGAATATCAGTTTCACAATATCTTCCCTCAAATTCACATATGACACATGTTATTCATTACTTAAATATGTCATAACTTAGTTTTCATTTGAGTATAATTTGAAGATAATCTCCCCACATCTTTAAAACCTAACACATCATTGATTGCATATGTCGTTACTTAATTCGTAGTTGAATGTCCGTCGCAGACTAGTTGTACTTATGATTACGCGGCCTTAATGCATAAATGGCAACCTTTTTCTATGACATAGTAATGAAGGCTTTTAACAAATCTGTGGGTTCCTCAGATTCTACTATCTGCATATGCAGTCGATACTGTATGAATTACTTGCGTATGCCATTTCTTAGGTTCTCATGTGAATGTCAATTGCAGATTATCTTCCCCCACTTCCTGAATGCAATAAAACCACACATAGAAGACTACTGGTCCGAAGACATTGCCAATGCCTGGAAGACTTTGTTTAAGATAATGACGTATTACATGGAGATCGGGATGACCAAGGGTGCAAGCGAAGTGAACTCGGGCATCAATCGTGTGAATGTGAAACGAGATAGCTAGGAATTGATATTACCTTTCAACATGGCGCGGACATGAAATATTCGACAGTGCACTGTTAAATGTATGTGTATGTCATTTCACATGACTTATCGTCAGCTCGTGAAAATCACCGATGCACATGTCGTAGTATTTTGTCACCATCAGGAATTGTATGTACATAGCAAACCATTTAGCATTAAAATAACGCCTGCGGATTATGCTACACATTTATCAAATAACAATCGCATTCATTTGAATACTGACATTGTTCTTCAGAATTTCACATTCAAGCCTTCGCCGGACTACATTTTTGCCGTAATGATTTGAAAACGTAGAATAACAGGTTGCGTCAATACCATCATTCGCACCACATTCGCACCACTAACTGAGTCAGTTCCGCAGACTATTAAATTGTTTGTTGCGAAACATTGTTTGCCGTGATTTTTTCAAACACCCAGGATTTTAAAGACGTCAATGATATAACACATATGTGTCATACCAGTTACATTTAATTTTCAAACTTTTAAACATTATACATTTATTTTATTAGACGATTCCATATTATGGTGCATGTCAAATGTCAAATGAGAAATCGCTCTTGTAGTAGTTGTATTGTGAAATATTGTAATGACATTTTAAATATTTTTTTGATTGGTTCTTATAATAAGTGTGTATTATAAACATACCATTTGTCGAGAAATACCAAGCTAATGTAAGGTCAATAGTAATTTAAAAGACAACCAACTTTTGTTTACATTTGAATGTCATGGCAAATGTTTTTAAAATACAATGAGAGGGTCACAATTTGCATTATCTTGTAGAGTCTATTATTTTGTGTTGCATTTAGTAAAATGTTTATTCGTGAGTGTAGAAACGTTGATGTACATGTATTGTAATGTTATAATCACTTTGCATGATTGTGAAATATTGTATTGACATATTGATTTTTTTTCATTGGTTCTTATAATTAGTGTGTATTATAAACATACATTTTACCATTTGTCGAGAAATACCAAGATAATGTAAGGTCAATACTAATTTAAAAGACAATCAACTTTTGTTTACATTTGAATGTCATGACAATGTTTTAAAAATACAATGAGAGGGTCACAACTTGCATTATCTTGTAGAGTCTATTATTTTGTGTTGCATTTAGTAAAATGTTTATTCGTGAGAGTAGAAACGTTGATGTACATGTATTGTACTATTGTACGCACTATCAAATAAAATATCAGACAATCGACTCATGTTTTGTCAGGTACATTTGATGTACTATATACTTAAAATATATGTTAGCCCAATATACGCCCATTAAGATTGAACAGGTTCGCTTCTACATGGTTGTAAAATATTAACATAAAGTAGTAACGACATATTTAAACCACTTGACCGATTTCATAATGAGTAGTGTATTATAGAGTGTTGGGGTTACAATGTTAATATTATTCAACTAATTATCATAATTATCGACATTGAACTGTGTTTTGAACATTTGATCTTGTTGGTATTTATAATAGCATGAGTACAACACTACACAATGACTCAGATTTAAATAGACAAGGTTTTATACGAACAAATGTCATTATAAAATCAACAATTTGACTATATTTGAATGAGGGTTGCCTTTTATTCAAGGTTTGGACCGTTACTGGTTCTGATAATTATATGCAATCAACTGTATACAGTAGTCATTTTTATGTGTGTAATACATTTCCACAAATATCAATGCGCACTGTGGCAAATTAATTTTAATTCCATATATCACTTATCTCATATTTGTTTCATTCAATTTGAAATGTATCTTACCAAATAGTGTAACAGGTAACATTTCATATTAGCTTCGCTTAAAATATATATAATTACACAAGGCTAACTTATCCCTTTCGATAAGTATATTTACGTATGGATTTAAACTAACACGTTCTTTCATAAAAGATAAACTCTGGAAGTATTGTACACTAAATAGAAGGTATAAATGTTATTAATATCTAAATTTAACAGGCTGTTAGCTTAAGTGGCCGTTAAAGTTTTGAGCAACTGGGCCCTGGTTGTTAATATTGTCTTATAGTTTTTAGTTTATTGTATAATACAGTAGGCAAAATGCCAATATGTATACATGAATTATTTTATAGTAAAATTATTCTAACATGATACTCGCTAATATTTCTATAGACAAAGAACAAAATTATCGTAGTTAAACTACACAATAAACAACGCAAAAGACAATACCGATTCTGAGCGGAGCATAGTTAAAAGTTGTTCCAATTACAAATGCCAAAATATACGTCGAATCATATTAGAATCAAAATATTTTTCTGATTATCGTTGTTTATCGGCAAATAAACAACTATTTGTTGTTCTGATGCGTGGTTATTAAACAACTGGGGTTAACGCCATCGTAGTTTAATTACTACGCATCAGAACTATAGAACTGCAAATTGTTGTTGACCGATAAACAAGAATAAATCGAATTTATTTCTTAAATCATAATACTCATACTAAATGTTTATTTAACATTGGCAATCCACTTATCATCATATATATCGAACACATGTAGCAAATATACTATACGCCTGATGTGGTATGTGTACAGTATAGTTCACAACATGATTAACTATTGATAATATATAAGAATTTCTAATTTGCAGTGCTTTCTAAAAGCATTGCCATTTTGTTATCATTAGAGAGGCATATCGACGATAATTCCTATATATATAGACACATATTAAAACAAGACACATCCCCATGTTTCTCGAATATTTTTTCTAGTAGCAATACTATATTTATGCAATCCTTCAGAACAACATAAACAAAGCCAAACAAAAATAATGGTTGGATACTCGGTTCCGGCTGGATTCAAACGCACGCCTACAAGATCGCATACTTGCATGAAAACTAGCCTACGCTGCACAACTTTTATCGATGTTGCGCATGTGCGTAGTGGTATTTCATATACAATTCATTCTTTTCGATTTAACTACTACTACTAGTTAATGGAATTCGTAAAATCGTGCACAATTAATGTATACGGAGGTCGTAATACGTAACATCACCAACTATGTTTTAAAGTCTAACCTACCCTTTAAGGTCACAAATGGATGCATGCCAGAGCATTATCGAAGCAAAAACAGACTGTTTTATAAAGATATATGAATACAAATACACTTATAAACTGTTTTTATCGAAAACAAGATCTTTCTATTATCTTAATAAAAAGGGGGTGTTATTGTGGCAGAGAAACGGTAGCTGTCATGTTCGTTGTTATTTACAACAAGCACCTGTCAATAAACCATTAATATAAAATTAAATTAACGTCCTTTTGCACGACCAATAATCGCACAATTGTCAATAGGCTAATGATAATTACGACAAATCATGAGATCTGCTTGTTTGTCAAGTAAGACTTGGTAAACTTCGCATACTAAATTATTTGCAATCTACATGTACACGTTGCCAAGCAAACGCCTTCTAAACAAATTAAGTATAGAAGAAGCACTTTAAAGTATAATATATTATGATGTGATCCATACAAATATAACATTTTACGTAAACATGATTGGTTCACTTATACAAAATAACTTTGTAAGTTTGAAAATGAACATCAGCTATTGCACATTGTTTAAGCATTTTGTAAATCATTAGCATATCGAGTGTGCGACTGAAATTCTTCATAAAGATGCTTCCAGACGACAACAATGTGCAACAACGTATCTATCGTTTGTAACGACAACTAAAGACGAATAATATTGTAGAATAAGTCAACTGCCCATTCGACATTACGAGCATGTGTGTGTGCCTTAGCTTTACTCCTGCTGTGTCTGCATGCTTAAAAGGTACAACGCGGTGCGGGACATTGACGGGACACAATTAGATTTAAGGTAAATGTTAATTTATTTTATAACCGAACACATATTTGTTTAAAGAAAACACATCGCTTCACTGCCAGATTCACCGAGAAACATCCTTAAAATAAAAAAGTACGCATCTTCCAGAATAAATAAACATCTTCTATTTTTCTGAAGGTATTAGTAAGCAGTAATACTTTTTGCAAACACACATCAAATGAAAATAAATAACATAGTTAAATGCACTATAAAGAACCCACATGAACATGATAAAAAACAAAATGTATAAATTTTAACACAGATTTGACCTTCATCCACCAAACCATTGTCTAAACAGGGTTAAGGTCATAACATGTATATTATATATACACATACCTGGCTGATAATTATTTTTCTTTTGACGTATTGTCCATATTAAAAATGTCCATGTCTAAATATACAATCGGTATGAACGTCAGAACAACGTGTGTGTTCCTGTATAATGCTTAGGTAAGAACACGTGTTCATCGCGTTGTTTAGATCTGAAGCAAAATGAGTGCGAGTGTTTTTATTTATACATAACGTTATAGAAATGAGTGCGAGTGTTTTTATTTATACATAACGTTATAGAAATGAGTGCGAGTGTTTTTATTTATACATAACGTTATAGAAATGAGTGCGAGTGTTTTTATTTATACATAACGTTATAGAAATGAGTGCGAGTGTTTTTATTTATACATAACGTTATAGAAATGAGTGCGAGTGTTTTTATTTATACATAACGTTATAGAAATGAGTGCGAGTGTTTTTATTTACACATAACGTTATAGAAATTGCCACAATGTAAATCTGCGTTTTTACCCAATCATTGCATTTGGATATCACGTGTAAACGATTAACATATTTGACACAAACGATCACGTGCATAAACTTGTGATGTGTTTGGGATGTTCGAAATATGGACATTAATTCCTTCAAACTAGCTGAGGATGAGTTTAAGCTGCTCGTGGCATAATATGGAAGGATATATTGGGAATTTTGAAATTGGTATGTTTGCGTCATTTCCATAAAATTGACGATATAGTCTTTGAAGTACATGTACATTATTATCACATAGGCTACGCAGAAAGAGAAACAAAAATACTCAGATTTACTCTTAAATTTAACAGTGGCAATAGTATATTAGTTCGGTTATATAGAAAACCTCGATATTTTTGCGACACGTACCAACTCCACTTCCTAACAAGTTTCACTAATGTTATTGAGAATGATACATCAAGTCCGGATATAACACAAGGCTCCGGATGACAAAGACTGGTATTAATTGCAGTATTTGTAACTTATCACTGCAATCTCATCAATGTGCGAGCATGAGTAATTAATAAGCTTCGCGGTGTAGAAATATTATTCGCTTCGTAGAAAAAACACACATACGATAATAATTGCCAGTAAAGAACTTGTAAGGTCTTAATGTATTAAAAAACACTTACAGGAAAAATGCATTTGCACCATAAAGGGGTCATTAAAGGATATGAGACTGTTTTAAATGTGTATGTATCACATTTTATCTATGCATGAAAACATTCCATAGGGTAAATGTATCGCTGGTCAGCTAATCGAAACCAGGTGATGCGCTAAATTAAAATTTATGTCAGCTGCCTTAGATGGATGTTAAAAGTATATACACATTGTCCATACAAACACATATATGATAAGTGGAAAACCAGATATCTACATTGAAAAGCCTTTGCATTCCGAAAACTGTTTGGGCTGCACTTAGTGCAAATGGGATTGTCGGGCCATTCTTCTTCGAGGAATTCAATGGAAATGTTGAAATTGTGACCGATTCCTGTGTATAGTAAGTTTGTGCCGGCATTAAAATGGAAAGGTATATATAAAGACACTATCTTGTTTCATTTCACAGGAACTTCAACTCTTTCAAAACAGATCATAAATGGCCGCCCCACTCTCCTAACCTTAGTCCCCTGGACTTTTTTGTGTGGATGTATTTAAAAGACAGTCTAAAGTCTACTAAGCTTCCCCAAAGCAACTGATGAATTAAAGGCAGCATTTCAGCAACTAAAGCTAGAAATCCGCGTCATCACTCGAGACACACGTGTCGCTGTGATAATTTCTAGAGTATACTTGACAATGTGATTGCCAAGAATGGGCGTTATTTGGAACATATTGTGTGACATGTAATGGTTTTAAAGATGTAGATATTAGGTGCTAGAAATATCATATACATGTACTGTATATCAAAAGCAATTTTATTCCTTAAGCAATAAAAAAATACTTATCATTTTGCATTATAGTTATTAGCATACAAAATATCAATGTTTGTAATGGTGACCGATATTATTAAACACCCTGTATTTTGCAATGCGGTATAATCTATTCGTTTTCATGGACATATTTTCTACAGAAATGTATATGGAATTATTTCCCATGTCACTATTGCATTTTTATAATGTGCATAATATTGGCCACACGGACGTATTTGTAGCGGTGTTTTTGCTGTGTACTAAAATGTTTTATTCGAATGAACATATCGACAAGAAGCGTACATGTAGGGGTTATTTTTGACGTTTCAATTATTCATATCATCTAGATCTTGTTTGTTAACACGTAATACGAATGTTATATCGCCGGTGCAGGAATTCGGTATTCATGTATATTTCGTCCATGCTTCAGAGTCTACAAGATATATCGTTTTGTTTTTAATTGCATGATAAGTAAGCTATAACGGTAAACTATAATTATTGTTTACTATGTGATACAAACATAACACGATCAAATTACCACACACTTTGGCATATTTCATAATCAATTTTACAATCGACTATAGAAGAAACATTAGCTGCACGTTATAAGTTTTAAATCCTTACACAGTGGTGAATGGGATATAGTGTCCTCCTTGCGATACGGAGGCTGTGAGTCTCATCAACGGCAGCGTTTAAAAGATCTTAATTAAAAATACACCAAGAAACGGACTTGAGAGTGTCTCAAAAATCCACATGATTTCGACTAAAAACCGTGCTAAAATTATGTTAAAATAAGGCCTTACAAAGTTTACGCCATAATCGATATATTTTACAAAACAAACTAAGAACGTTTAAAGAATGTAAACAGTTTTACATATCGCTGATTGCAACGTCTCTCCACCATGCATTTTCCAGCGTGTTTTGTTTTATACATTGCATTTATGTGACATGCTCGACAAGTTAAATTTAGTGCTACGAGTTTGACCTCATATAGTAGCAAAAGATAAACAAAGACTACCACTTATCTAAATGACCCTCTAATCTAGACAATGATCACGTGTTCACGAATATAAAGAAGCAGATTCACCTTCACAAGTCAAATACAGGCGATGTGGGCATGCATAATATACACACAGTTTATAGACAAATGTGCAGGGGCGCTACAGACACAGATCCCATTTGAAGGAAACTATATTGCTGTTCGTGGTTAGTAATTGTGTCACCATTTGATCTGTATCTGCTATGTCGTTCTTACAATTTCCAGATTCTCAGACATGCATCACATCCTCTTGAGGATATTCATTTTAGTTTCCACAATTAGCAGGGTGTTCACTATTGTGATTACTCCTCTGTTGCAACTGCATACCGTTGTTAAAATTGTCTATGTTTCAAAAGGCAAAAAAAGGACATAATAATCTTGCCTTGAAAGCACACAAGAAGTTAATATGCTAATAGTACTAAGTGTACACAGTAAAGTACCGAACCGATTTCCGGGCTCACGTCAATGTGCGTTTCACATTAATCTTTCCTAACGTTGTACATATACATATGTTTATCAGTATAACTACAAATAGCTAAGCACTGCTTTATTATAGAAATGTGCCTCAAGAAGTTGCAATTCTGCTACTTCGGTTTAAATTCAACAACTGAGTAACTGAAAGTTAATTAAATTGAAACAGTGTTCTTTTTATTGTGTTTAATTTTAATTGCGATGCTATAAGGTTAATCTGTATTCACATGTACATATTGTATAAATAAATCTGGGCCATGTGTGCCCGATAACCGGTTTAAACCCCCTAATGCTTTGCCCTGACCGTTCCAAGGCGGTTGGCGGTTACCCCAGTTTGATTATATTTGTGTTTTGTGGTTTTTACGTGTTTTTGTATTGTGCAGAATTGTTTTGGCAATAGGGCACTCAACAGTAAATATAGGACCTTGTGGAGTTTTACTTGGGTATAGTTTACAGCATATTTTGTTCACATTCACTTGAAGTACACTTTTTAAAGGTTATTAAGAACTAGAACTCCGCGAGTCGAATTTGTCACTTGACGGGGCATGACTCCAGTGTGATAAGTGGAATTATGCCGAAAATCGAACTTAACCTTACTTTTATGCCTACCAACACTTCCCTTAAGTTTCATAATGATTGCACAAAACCTTCTCAAGTTATTGTCAGCACAAACTAAAAGGGACGACGCCGCATATCTGGTACAAAAGTTTCATGCTCAGCCCACAAGATATAGACACCATGTAGATGAGCCATAGTTAATGATAATTTCGCACGTCTTAAAGTCGGACTAGGAACACCAATATATTGAAAGTATGATGCACTTGACATTGTTATTACATTACAATTTGCAAGTAAACATATTCTTCGACAAGCTGCAGTTGGTGTACATGTGTTACTGTTTTGGTGTACTATATAATTTCTACCACAATGTATTATGTCGATGTTCTACAGCATTATTTGATATTGTTAGGGTTTTTTAAGAGTGTTAATTTCAAGTCATCATTTGACATCACGAGATTACTTCATTTTTTTGTCCAAACAATGCACTTCAATATACATCGTGCTTTCATTAAACCTTACCGTGGACACGTTCGTGTCCGTTGACTGTGGCATTCAAGAATGACATTCGATGGAAACCTTTATAAACAAAGACGTTGAAATCTTAGACTTGGTTATTGTCATAGATCAACTATAATTAAGAAGTCACTTTATAGATACTACTGTGTTTCAATAAAGATATGTATACTAGCTCAAACAGCGTTTTGTACGTATCTGCTATTTCACTGGTTTATATAAAAATAACGGTTCGTTGTGTGGGCTATTTAAAATTCCATTTAGAATATGGTTGCATTTGATTAAGATCCTATTACCAACTATTTGCTACACAAGTCAGAATCATACAAACGTGATAAGAAAACGTCTCAAACTTGTATTTATTTTTTTTATGAATCTCAAACGTCCTGTATTGCATTGTATTAGGGGTGATATTACTTGAACGACGTGCCTTATGATGTATTTCTTTTTTTACGCCAGTTTAATCTGCAAATTCCATTTCCATTTTCACTGGCATTTAAATGATGTTTAGTGGTATTTATTGAATGCGTTCCATTGATATATACAGACAAATCAGTGAAATAAAATTGGAAATACACTGTTTTAAATCTGTGAACATTAATTTCACTGTTTCACACTGGTTCCCGATTTAATACAGTAACTGAAACGGACCGTCAACGATGCCCAACTTAAAATTTTGACATGACGTCATTATTTAGACATCATGACGTTATGAGTCCCAGCAATTTTCCAGTTAGAACCCATTTAAAATAATAAAAAAAACGGTGGAAAAAAGCATACAATATCAACGAAAGGTTGATTTCAGTGTAAGATCGTATTTTATTTCACTCGTGATCATAGAAAATACATATTTACTCGTGGCTGCACCACTCGTGAAGATATCATTTCCTATAAACACTAGTGAAATAAAATACGATCGTACAAGTATATATTTAAAAAAAATAGATAATAGAACCAGTACATGACAGGTGGACACTCTGCGTTTTATCTCAAATATAAAATCGCAATGAAATTCCAACTCGTGGAGTAAGTAATATTATCTTCCAAACAAATCAAGACTAATTGACCGAGTAAGAATTAATAACAATATTTTCAAAAAATAAAAAATAAACGCATTAGAAAACGTAGTATACCATTGTTAAATTTATCCAAAATGACAACTTATAATAAGAACACGATACTCGGGTAGATCTTAAATTTAAGTAAGTGATATTTCATTTAATCATTGGCAAATATTCCTGACCCTCACTCATTACCACCATTCATCATTCTTGAACGTCCTGATACGTTTCGTTATACGTCCTGATACGTTTCGTTATACGCCCTGATACGTTTCGTTATGATTTCAACTCAGTATGTTGCATTTTTAAGACTTTGATCATAAAATCAATGTGTTTATTTACATTAATGTTGCATGGCGAGTTCAGAAACTTTTTATTAATGTTCGTTTGGCTCGTTCGCTGGCCTGAATTTGTATTTATAAATCTGGAAACTTTATCGATAGCCATAATTAATTCATATTTGAAGTAGAAACACATGCATAGTGTTCGAATTCAGCCATGACTAGGAATGGTGGTTGAATCCCGTTGCCTGACCCATCAATGATTGCTCAACCAGCTATTTCATGCAGTTATTGTCAAAGCACAAATGTTAGGGCATCAACACACATTGCAGTAGAAATGCTGTTATGTTTTTGCTATGATCGTCCCTGATATGTACGTAATCAGCAACAAGGTATTTAATGACAATTACCAATTATACAAAAAAGTGCTTTAATTCAGGTATGTATGGCCATCGATAAGTTCTATTTTCTGAAAATAATTTACAGTTCGTATGCTATAGCTCAAGGCTAAGCACTTATCAAACCATAATTGTCGTCAAGCGATGCCAAGTTTTGTGTTCAGTATTTCAAAATAGCGCTGCAGATACAAATGCGTTTTAATCATGCGTGTACGAATCAAATCATTGTTTTCAAATAGAAACAATGCAATTTTTTCGCTCCATTTTACAGCCGGAATTCCGCGTTATTTTTATGCTTTTAATCTTTGGTTTGGCGTATCGCACATATCATGTGATGCCACACACGAAAACATTTGCATTTGCAACAGTATGCTGATGTGCCATTTGGCAGGATTCTGACTTTTAAGCAAAACATGCTTGTCTTACAACAGTGCTTCGTTTTTATCAGCTGCATGTTCATTATGTTTTAAAGATTCTAAATTTCTTGTGCTGATCATAACTATTAAATCCAGACATATGTTAATAAAAAATGAAATTTGCAGAAATCGCTTCAAATGGACACCTTACAGATCAAAATAAAAAGAAACGCATTGAAACGTTTCAGTAACTTTTTATCGTTTAATTTCCGTATGCGATAGCTGGTGATGCCACTGGAGTAAATCAGCATGTACAGTATGGTCTATTCCGTGTGTACTAAGCGTTTTCGAACATATGCGTTATAAAATGCCTTTCGTAAATATGAAACAGTTTTCAGTCGAATAAATACCATTAACGTTGATTAGAACTATTGTTAATTTAAGATATATTAAATCCTATTTTAATGACTGCGGCTTTAAGTTATAAATGACTGTACATTTTTATTAAATTATATTGAAACATCTATTATAACAAACACAAATCGTGCATTGCATTCAGTGATTATTTCTTCTAGAAACACATTGAAACTCCAGCTACAGTAGCAGTAGAGAACTCTTCTTAGCAGCGCATGATCCTTTATTTATGGCAAGTGACCAATTGACAAAACAACACAGCACAATACAGAAACACGTCACAAACACAAAACACAAATATGATTACAACTATGGTCACCGCCAAGGAACGGTCAATGCAAAGCATTGGGGGTTTAAACCAATTTACGGGCGCCCAACCTCACACGTGGCCCAGATTTATTCATAGAGCATTAATGTGTAAATAAAGATTAACTTCATAGCATCGGAATTCAAATTAAATAGCAATAAAAAATATTTATTCAATTACCATTTAATTACTCAATGGTTGAATGTAAACATACGTAGCAGATTAGCAACTTTCTGCGGCACGATACAATAAAGGAAAAACAAGTATCAACTGAATCTCTTCTTGTTAAATAGAAATAAAGATATAGCATCATATAGATAAATTTTCATAATGCAATACAGGAATAATTCGTAATATTATGTTTAAAACGCCAGATAACAAAGTTGTGCACAATATATGTCAATAGTCTTTACAGTGCGTGAATCATATTGATTATTACTTAATTAGAATAAGGTTGTTTTGTTATTCTAAATTAATGTGCGAGGTCTGTTTTCGAGCCGACATGGGTCTCTTGTTAGTTAAATGCCATAAACATATGTAACTTGTCAATTACTCTGATATATATGAAGATGACCATGCTAGTGTACTAAAAAGTTATATATTTAGAGTATTTTCCACATTTAAATGTATATTTAAAAAGAAGATGCATGCGAAATTTATTTTTACGATTCAATATAATACAACAATCTGCAACTATAACATTGTCCTATTATTGAAGCATTTTCTGTGAACACTCATGAATTAAAATACGATCTTACACCGAAATCAACAAATATATCTATATCTTGTTGTTTACTACGATGCACTTTGCAGAATTAACAACTCTTCAACTACCCAGTTGGGTTTGTAAACGTTAACAACGTAGCTGTATTCTAGCTTAAATTATTAATTAGTGGCATGTATATCAATTCGATTTTGTGCAGAGCCACGCCGTAAACTCCTTTATTTCGAAAAATTCGATTCGCATGTTTAAGTAGTAATATAAAATGGCATTTGTTGTTGCTTATGAATGGACGTTTATTGTAGGAACTTCGAAAGTAAGGTATCTAATCAGACATTACTCTTATTAATTAAAGCTATTTAACGGCAACATTGCAGCGGTGTACCATTTAGTTCACAAATACAAAGAAAGCCTATAGTTTGCTTAATGGATGTTTTAACATATTGCATTAATGTTTAGTAATATAAATATATAGATTTTACCTTAAGAACAACCTCGGCATACGTGACTGTCATTTCAAGAATAAATCACGTTTTGCTACAACCAAACGTGCACGAATGCCAAACACATAACTTTTATTCAGAAAAGTCTATATATGGGTTTCCGAAGAAGCTTGCAATTACTAGTTAAACTTTGTTAAATCAGAATTTGCTGTGTCATTGTTACTATACACAAACGCTTGTGCACGTAATTCCCATCAGGTTGAAAAACATTCATTAAGTATGATTTTCACATCATTGCTATGACGCTGCAACATGCCGACGATGTAATGGCAGGCCTTCCACAGTGACCTTTTTGGAGAACGATTTATATTAACAATGTTTAACTCGTGTAAGCGATATTGCACACTGTATAGTATTTGTATATATTTGTCGCCGTGACCAAATAGCTGCATGAGTTTTGTTTAATATTGTTTTGACCCTACCTTTTAACCGATGATGCACGAGTAGGCTACCACGGCGACCTTTTTTAGAAAAACATTGATATTACCAAACGTCGTTAGTGCACACGTTAACAATAATAGGACACTTGTTAATAACAAAGGGCATCCGTGCGAAGAGATGTTGACCTTTTCGTGTAGGTCGATTATTAAACTTAGCAAGACAACCTAACTTCAAAATGCCTGTTTCCACGTCGTATAATACATGGCAAAGTAGACGTGTCCTTGAACATTTATTAACGATGTCACGAAGCCATAATGTATGGTACTGCCGCACGTCTCTAATGATGATCAGATACAAAACGTGTTACTGTTTTGCAATATATTTGAGATTCCGTTCACTGGTGGTTGTGTGCTCGTATATTGTGATTTTAAAAGCAACAAGGGGCTATCTTTGGGATTGACTCAGCACTGATGTGAAATAAATTATGAAACGTTATTTATTAATTTAATTTATAAACTGTAGGTAAACTCAACATCTTAATATTCAGTTTGCTGATCGTTTCATTCTGCCAAGTTCATAACGTATTGTGCTTATACGAATAAGAAAAAATATGCACACAAAAAATGCGGTCTTATGCATGAATTAGTTAACATAATTCAGCACAATGCTTGGATAACTCCACTGGTTTCTGATTCGTCGGCAGACAAAAACGTCCATTAATATATTACTACATGTCGGTATTGCGTAAGCGGTAGGCGTAATAATCTTTATTCACAATTGCATGTATAATTAATAATTCCTATTATAAGGTTCGAGCGACCGTTAACCGTTAAGATAAATCGCTTGATATATTTTACACTGAATCATTTGCCATACCATGCCGTCAAGAAATACGCTCAAAAGTGAACTGGTCGCGACGTGACGTTTTTACACTTTGTTTGCATAAAACACTAATATATCGAATACCATGCTCATGCGCAAATAGCCCTAATATCATATTAAACAGCACATATCTGAAGTAATGTCTCAAGTTCAATGGCATATGTTTCAAAATGGTTTATAGATATTACATCTTTGTAATTTTTGATTGCTTAAATGTGTTAACACCGGGCATTAGCAAACTATTCAATACGTTGTTTGATATTGATAGTAGTAGTAATAGTAGTAGTAGTAGTTGTAGTAGTAGTAGTAGTAGTAGTAGTAGTAGTAGTAGTAGTAGTAGTAGTAGTAGTAGTAGTAGTAGTAGTAGTAGTAGTAGTAGTTGTTGTTGTTGTTGTAGAAGTAGTAGTAGTAGTAGTAGTAGTAGTAGTAGTAGTAGTAGTAGTAGTAGTAGTAGAAGTAGAAGTAGTAGTAGCAGCAGTAGTAATATTATTAGTAGTAGTAATAGTAGTAATAGTAGTAATAGTAGTAATAGTAGTATTAGTATTAGTATTAGTAATAGTATTAGTAGTCTCTAGCGGATCCAGTGGGGGGCGCACACAGCGCGCCCCCCCCCCCCCTAAAACTTCTGAATCACACATTTATGGGCATATAAAAAATGGTCAAAACTGGATAAATATGCTAAAAGTTTTCGATCGCTTTGCTCGCTCAAATTGGTAAAAGTTACACATTAACTACAGTATAACATACCCGACCAAGGCCGCCCCCTACGATTTCTTAGGAACACCGTAGTACCAGCGCCAAAGTTCATCGAAAACGATAAACTATAAACAATGGGTATACGCACATATCTTCATTGGTGGATGGTATTGTTTTATTTTATA